>OX493346.1:0-12500 GCA_950371115.1 Anania fuscalis
CTAACCTAACCTAACCTAACCTAACCTAACCTAACCTAACCTAACCTAACCTAACCTAACCTAACCTAACCTAACCTAACCTAACCTATCCTAACCTAACCTAACCTAACCTAACCTAACCTAACCTAACCTAACCTAACCTAACCTAACCTAACCTAACCTAACCTAACCTAACCTAACCTAACCTAACCTAACCTAACCTAACCTAACCTAACCTAACCTAACCTAACCTAACCTAACCTAACCTAACCTAACCTAACCTAACCTAACCTAACCTAACCTAACCTAACCTAACCTAACCTAACCTAACCTAACCTAACCTAACCTAACCTAACCTAACCTAACCTAACCTAACCTAACCTAACCTAACCTAACCTAACCTAACCTAACCTAACCTAACCTAACCTAACCTAACCTAACCTAACCTAACCTAACCTAACCTAACCTAACCTAACCTAACCTAACCTAACCTAACCTAACCTAACCTAACCTAACCTAACCTAACCTAACCTAACCTAACCTAACCTAACCTAACCTAACCTAACCTAACCTAACCTAACCTAACCTAACCTAACCTAACCTAACCTAACCTAACCTAACCTAACCTAACCTAACCTAACCTAACCTAACCTAACCTAACCTAACCTAACCTAACCTAACCTAACCTAACCTAACCTAACCTAACCTAACCTAACCTAACCTAACCTAACCTAACCTAACCTAACCTAACCTAACCTAACCTAACCTAACCTAACCTAACCTAACCTAACCTAACCTAACCTAACCTAACCTAACCTAACCTAACCTAACCTAACCTAACCTAACCTAACCTAACCTAACCTAACCTAACCTAACCTAACCTAACCTAACCTAACCTAACCTAACCTAACCTAACCTAACCTAACCTAACCTAACCTAACCTAACCTAACCTAACCTAACCTAACCTAACCTAACCTAACCTAACCTAACCTAACCTAACCTAACCTAACCTAACCTAACCTAACCTAACCTAACCTAACCTAACCTAACCTAACCTAACCTAACCTAACCTAACCTAACCTAACCTAACCTAACCTAACCTAACCTAACCTAACCTAACCTAACCTAACCTAACCTAACCTAACCTAACCTAACCTAACCTAACCTAACCTAACCTAACCTAACCTAACCTAACCTAACCTAACCTAACCTAACCTAACCTAACCTAACCTAACCTAACCTAACCTAACCTAACCTAACCTAACCTAACCTAACCTAACCTAACCTAACCTAACCTAACCTAACCTAACCTAACCTAACCTAACCTAACCTAACCTAACCTAACCTAACCTAACCTAACCTAACCTAACCTAACCTAACCTAACCTAACCTAACCTAACCTAACCTAACCTAACCTAACCTAACCTAACCTAACCTAACCTAACCTAACCTAACCTAACCTAACCTAACCTAACCTAACCTAACCTAACCTAACCTAACCTAACCTAACCTAACCTAACCTAACCTAACCTAACCTAACCTAACCTAACCTAACCTAACCTAACCTAACCTAACCTAACCTAACCTAACCTAACCTAACCTAACCTAACCTAACCTAACCTAACCTAACCTAACCTAACCTAACCTAACCTAACCTAACCTAACCTAACCTAACCTAACCTAACCTAACCTAACCTAACCTAACCTAACCTAACCTAACCTAACCTAACCTAACCTAACCTAACCTAACCTAACCTAACCTAACCTAACCTAACCTAACCTAACCTAACCTAACCTAACCTAACCTAACCTAACCTAACCTAACCTAACCTAACCTAACCTAACCTAACCTAACCTAACCTAACCTAACCTAACCTAACCTAACCTAACCTAACCTAACCTAACCTAACCTAACCTAACCTAACCTAACCTAACCTAACCTAACCTAACCTAACCTAACCTAACCTAACCTAACCTAACCTAACCTAACCTAACCTAACCTAACCTAACCTAACCTAACCTAACCTAACCTAACCTAACCTAACCTAACCTAACCTAACCTAACCTAACCTAACCTAACCTAACCTAACCTAACCTAACCTAACCTAACCTAACCTAACCTAACCTAACCTAACCTAACCTAACCTAACCTAACCTAACCTAACCTAACCTAACCTAACCTAACCTAACCTAACCTAACCTAACCTAACCTAACCTAACCTAACCTAACCTAACCTAACCTAACCTAACCTAACCTAACCTAACCTAACCTAACCTAACCTAACCTAACCTAACCTAACCTAACCTAACCTAACCTAACCTAACCTAACCTAACCTAACCTAACCTAACCTAACCTAACCTAACCTAACCTAACCTAACCTAACCTAACCTAACCTAACCTAACCTAACCTAACCTAACCTAACCTAACCTAACCTAACCTAACCTAACCTAACCTAACCTAACCTAACCTAACCTAACCTAACCTAACCTAACCTAACCTAACCTAACCTAACCTAACCTAACCTAACCTAACCTAACCTAACCTAACCTAACCTAACCTAACCTAACCTAACCTAACCTAACCTAACCTAACCTAACCTAACCTAACCTAACCTAACCTAACCTAACCTAACCTAACCTAACCTAACCTAACCTAACCTAACCTAACCTAACCTAACCTAACCTAACCTAACCTAACCTAACCTAACCTAACCTAACCTAACCTAACCTAACCTAACCTAACCTAACCTAACCTAACCTAACCTAACCTAACCTAACCTAACCTAACCTAACCTAACCTAACCTAACCTAACCTAACCTAACCTAACCTAACCTAACCTAACCTAACCTAACCTAACCTAACCTAACCTAACCTAACCTAACCTAACCTAACCTAACCTAACCTAACCTAACCTAACCTAACCTAACCTAACCTAACCTAACCTAACCTAACCTAACCTAACCTAACCTAACCTAACCTAACCTAACCTAACCTAACCTAACCTAACCTAACCTAACCTAACCTAACCTAACCTAACCTAACCTAACCTAACCTAACCTAACCTAACCTAACCTAACCTAACCTAACCTAACCTAACCTAACCTAACCTAACCTAACCTAACCTAACCTAACCTAACCTAACCTAACCTAACCTAACCTAACCTAACCTAACCTAACCTAACCTAACCTAACCTAACCTAACCTAACCTAACCTAACCTAACCTAACCTAACCTAACCTAACCTAACCTAACCTAACCTAACCTAACCTAACCTAACCTAACCTAACCTAACCTAACCTAACCTAACCTAACCTAACCTAACCTAACCTAACCTAACCTAACCTAACCTAACCTAACCTAACCTAACCTAACCTAACCTAACCTAACCTAACCTAACCTAACCTAACCTAACCTAACCTAACCTAACCTAACCTAACCTAACCTAACCTAACCTAACCTAACCTAACCTAACCTAACCTAACCTAACCTAACCTAACCTAACCTAACCTAACCTAACCTAACCTAACCTAACCTAACCTAACCTAACCTAACCTAACCTAACCTAACCTAACCTAACCTAACCTAACCTAACCTAACCTAACCTAACCTAACCTAACCTAACCTAACCTAACCTAACCTAACCTAACCTAACCTAACCTAACCTAACCTAACCTAACCTAACCTAACCTAACCTAACCTAACCTAACCTAACCTAACCTAACCTAACCTAACCTAACCTAACCTAACCTAACCTAACCTAACCTAACCTAACCTAACCTAACCTAACCTAACCTAACCTAACCTAACCTAACCTAACCTAACCTAACCTAACCTAACCTAACCTAACCTAACCTAACCTAACCTAACCTAACCTAACCTAACCTAACCTAACCTAACCTAACCTAACCTAACCTAACCTAACCTAACCTAACCTAACCTAACCTAACCTAACCTAACCTAACCTAACCTAACCTAACCTAACCTAACCTAACCTAACCTAACCTAACCTAACCTAACCTAACCTAACCTAACCTAACCTAACCTAACCTAACCTAACCTAACCTAACCTAACCTAACCTAACCTAACCTAACCTAACCTAACCTAACCTAACCTAACCTAACCTAACCTAACCTAACCTAACCTAACCTAACCTAACCTAACCTAACCTAACCTAACCTAACCTAACCTAACCTAACCTAACCTAACCTAACCTAACCTAACCTAACCTAACCTAACCTAACCTAACCTAACCTAACCTAACCTAACCTAACCTAACCTAACCTAACCTAACCTAACCTAACCTAACCTAACCTAACCTAACCTAACCTAACCTAACCTAACCTAACCTAACCTAACCTAACCTAACCTAACCTAACCTAACCTAACCTAACCTAACCTAACCTAACCTAACCTAACCTAACCTAACCTAACCTAACCTAACCTAACCTAACCTAACCTAACCTAACCTAACCTAACCTAACCTAACCTAACCTAACCTAACCTAACCTAACCTAACCTAACCTAACCTAACCTAACCTAACCTAACCTAACCTAACCTAACCTAACCTAACCTAACCTAACCTAACCTAACCTAACCTAACCTAACCTAACCTAACCTAACCTAACCTAACCTAACCTAACCTAACCTAACCTAACCTAACCTAACCTAACCTAACCTAACCTAACCTAACCTAACCTAACCTAACCTAACCTAACCTAACCTAACCTAACCTAACCTAACCTAACCTAACCTAACCTAACCTAACCTAACCTAACCTAACCTAACCTAACCTAACCTAACCTAACCTAACCTAACCTAACCTAACCTAACCTAACCTAACCTAACCTAACCTAACCTAACCTAACCTAACCTAACCTAACCTAACCTAACCTAACCTAACCTAACCTAACCTAACCTAACCTAACCTAACCTAACCTAACCTAACCTAACCTAACCTAACCTAACCTAACCTAACCTAACCTAACCTAACCTAACCTAACCTAACCTAACCTAACCTAACCTAACCTAACCTAACCTAACCTAACCTAACCTAACCTAACCTAACCTAACCTAACCTAACCTAACCTAACCTAACCTAACCTAACCTAACCTAACCTAACCTAACCTAACCTAACCTAACCTAACCTAACCTAACCTAACCTAACCTAACCTAACCTAACCTAACCTAACCTAACCTAACCTAACCTAACCTAACCTAACCTAACCTAACCTAACCTAACCTAACCTAACCTAACCTAACCTAACCTAACCTAACCTAACCTAACCTAACCTAACCTAACCTAACCTAACCTAACCTAACCTAACCTAACCTAACCTAACCTAACCTAACCTAACCTAACCTAACCTAACCTAACCTAACCTAACCTAACCTAACCTAACCTAACCTAACCTAACCTAACCTAACCTAACCTAACCTAACCTAACCTAACCTAACCTAACCTAACCTAACCTAACCTAACCTAACCTAACCTAACCTAACCTAACCTAACCTAACCTAACCTAACCTAACCTAACCTAACCTAACCTAACCTAACCTAACCTAACCTAACCTAACCTAACCTAACCTAACCTAACCTAACCTAACCTAACCTAACCTAACCTAACCTAACCTAACCTAACCTAACCTAACCTAACCTAACCTAACCTAACCTAACCTAACCTAACCTAACCTAACCTAACCTAACCTAACCTAACCTAACCTAACCTAACCTAACCTAACCTAACCTAACCTAACCTAACCTAACCTAACCTAACCTAACCTAACCTAACCTAACCTAACCTAACCTAACCTAACCTAACCTAACCTAACCTAACCTAACCTAACCTAACCTAACCTAACCTAACCTAACCTAACCTAACCTAACCTAACCTAACCTAACCTAACCTAACCTAACCTAACCTAACCTAACCTAACCTAACCTAACCTAACCTAACCTAACCTAACCTAACCTAACCTAACCTAACCTAACCTAACCTAACCTAACCTAACCTAACCTAACCTAACCTAACCTAACCTAACCTAACCTAACCTAACCTAACCTAACCTAACCTAACCTAACCTAACCTAACCTAACCTAACCTAACCTAACCTAACCTAACCTAACCTAACCTAACCTAACCTAACCTAACCTAACCTAACCTAACCTAACCTAACCTAACCTAACCTAACCTAACCTAACCTAACCTAACCTAACCTAACCTAACCTAACCTAACCTAACCTAACCTAACCTAACCTAACCTAACCTAACCTAACCTAACCTAACCTAACCTAACCTAACCTAACCTAACCTAACCTAACCTAACCTAACCTAACCTAACCTAACCTAACCTAACCTAACCTAACCTAACCTAACCTAACCTAACCTAACCTAACCTAACCTAACCTAACCTAACCTAACCTAACCTAACCTAACCTAACCTAACCTAACCTAACCTAACCTAACCTAACCTAACCTAACCTAACCTAACCTAACCTAACCTAACCTAACCTAACCTAACCTAACCTAACCTAACCTAACCTAACCTAACCTAACCTAACCTAACCTAACCTAACCTAACCTAACCTAACCTAACCTAACCTAACCTAACCTAACCTAACCTAACCTAACCTAACCTAACCTAACCTAACCTAACCTAACCTAACCTAACCTAACCTAACCTAACCTAACCTAACCTAACCTAACCTAACCTAACCTAACCTAACCTAACCTAACCTAACCTAACCTAACCTAACCTAACCTAACCTAACCTAACCTAACCTAACCTAACCTAACCTAACCTAACCTAACCTAACCTAACCTAACCTAACCTAACCTAACCTAACCTAACCTAACCTAACCTAACCTAACCTAACCTAACCTAACCTAACCTAACCTAACCTAACCTAACCTAACCTAACCTAACCTAACCTAACCTAACCTAACCTAACCTAACCTAACCTAACCTAACCTAACCTAACCTAACCTAACCTAACCTAACCTAACCTAACCTAACCTAACCTAACCTAACCTAACCTAACCTAACCTAACCTAACCTAACCTAACCTAACCTAACCTAACCTAACCTAACCTAACCTAACCTAACCTAACCTAACCTAACCTAACCTAACCTAACCTAACCTAACCTAACCTAACCTAACCT
Source organism: Anania fuscalis (assembly GCA_950371115.1). Taxonomy (NCBI): domain Eukaryota; kingdom Metazoa; phylum Arthropoda; class Insecta; order Lepidoptera; family Crambidae; genus Anania; species Anania fuscalis. The sequence goes on from OX493346.1 coordinate 7,148, forward strand.
AACCTAACCTAACCTAACCTAACCTAACCTAACCTAACCTAACCTAACCTAACCTAACCTAACCTAACCTAACCTAACCTAACCTAACCTAACCAGTCGCGAGCCGCCCGCCGTCGAAAGCGCCACGCTTTTAGGCCGCTCCGCACTGAAAAAATCCAGAAAAATGGTCTAATACGTTAACTTATACCGTGTTATATATGTAAAAACGCGCAATCTCACGTGCTACCCAACAGTGAAAACCGCGTGGAAATTGGTGGATTTTTGTGGGCTCCAGAGCCAAAAAAGTGATATTTTTGTGCCATTTTGGGATAAAAGTGTGAACGCTGCTCGTTTTGTCGCCACGACCCCCCCTTTGTGACCCACCACTCGACGCGCCTGTTCAGCCCGCAACTGCCAGTCAAAGTTTCAGAATTTTTCGGCTTCATTTGGCGAAGTTACAGCCTAAAAACTGACCGGACGAACTTGACTGGTACTGGAACCGCTGGTGCTGGAAGGCTGCTTTTCACAGGTGGGAAGGGGACGGCTGCCACGACCTCAACGCCGTTTGTTTGGAGTCGATGCGACATTGGACAGCGGAGAACCAGCGCTTGGAACCTGCGTGAAAACCATTCCCGAATTTCGCGGGTCTCCCACCAGCTTATAAGATCTGTGACCCCACCCGGAAAAAATATCAACGTATAGTGCAGTTTCTCAAGTTTCATGTAAATACATTTTAAAATTTTTATATTGAACGGTTATTGAACAGTGAAGTTTTCCGTGGAGTGCTGCGCGCCGTACTAGAGACTCAATTATAGTGGTTTTTCGTGGAATTTAGTTTTTTGCTTATCGGTTAGTCTAGAATCACTCAGGACCCTAGTTTTTTGCTTTAATATTAGTTTTTTATAGTTGCACACAGTTTATAATCATCAGTTTCACCGCCACTCTCAATATAAAAAATTATTTTCCGGTTTCGAATTACGTAAACTCAGATTTCACCGCGCGCCAAATTTAAAAATTTGGTGCTTTCACTTTTTATTTTTATTTTTAGTACAGCTTTGATTATTTATGATGTATTCGAGCGACGATAACGACGATGAGTACTACGGCGACCACATGGACAGGGCCATGGCTGAGATCCCGTCGTCCGAGTATGGGTCACCAACATCCTCGACCCGTACCTTGAGGTCGCACACACACAAACCTGGTAAATCCGGTAAGCCCACTAAACCTGTCAAGCCCGCTAAACCTGGTAAGTCAAACAAAAACAAAACTCTATACAAAACCATCACCGACTCCGATCAGGCCAGTGGGAGCAGAGTAGGCGAAGTGTGGCTGGATAAAGTCACACCTCCCCGCCCTACAGCCTCCACATCCACCCCCGTGCCTGGTAAACAAGCAGGTAATGTAAAATATGATTACGAAGCGGCATTCTTTAGGAACGCCTTAGATATGATAGGCAGAATGAAAACTTTGGTCTCGATTTACGGGAACTGTATGACTAAGGACCACGAATATGAAATGGTTGATAGCATTGACCAACTTAGACGTTACATCACCAACACACCTCGGCCCGGCGCAGAGGGCAGTGCCCCAGCTGACAAATCAACCGTCGCGACCAAGGACTCGGCCCCTGCGATTGACCTGGTGCGTCAGGCCGTCCGTGAGGAGCTGGCTAAGGCCGGTGGCCCTGGAAATGCAGAGTCCATCAGGGAGACCGTCAGGGACTGCGTCCGGACAGAGATACGCACCGCGCTGCGCACAGCTAACACACACGACACAACCTCGGGCCAACCCCACACGTACGCGGAGGCGACCGCTCGTCCGGCCCCAACAAAGCCCCTGAGCAGCCATGTTCTTATCGTGGCTAAGACAGGTGACCCCCCAGCCACTAAGGACGAGATCAACCACCTTTGGAGGACGAACACTACATTCAAAACGTCCACATACGCCCCCGCCCGCACACAAACCATTCATAATAACAGATTAAGAGTGGAGTTCGACACCGCTGAGCAACGCGATGAAGTCGCGGAAAAACTCGCGGATAACCCCACTCTTACCGTTAAAAAGGTCAACAAGCTACAACCTATGGTGGTGCTCAAGGGCATCGCCCGCGAAACCCCTAAGGAAGAGCTTGCTGACATCATACTAGGCCAAAACCCCACAGTCACACAGGCATTCACCAGCGACGCCGACATCAACGTTAAGTTCACTAAGAACAACAGACGCAACCCGGGTTTGTATAATGCAATTCTTATAGTTACACCGCCTATATGGCAAGCCATTACTAAACTAGGAAGGGTCAACATTGATCATCAGAGAGTAGCTGCCGCCGACTACTGCGCCCTATTACAGTGCCACCGCTGTCTACAGTACGGACATCTTCGATCTAAGTGCCGTACAGAGGGCCAGGCCTGCTCCCACTGTGCCTCCACCGAACACACCTTTATTGACTGCCCGGTAAAGACCGACAAAAATCTTATTAAATGTCACAATTGCGCTAACAACAACAAACCAGCAACCCACTCTGCTACATCTCAACATTGCCCACTCCACATAATAATGACAGAACGCACCCGCGCCCGCACTGACTACGGTCATTAACTCACATCATAGGACATTTACACCCAGACTCTAAACAACTACTCACCCTTGACACTTTTTGCTCTGTCGACTCTGTCCCCTCACTATTATCGTACCCATTGTTTGCTGCGTAATAGTGAGGGGGCAGTCACGTTTTTGCGCTAGTGTTGTACCAACCCTGGGGTCTCCATTTGGGGCGCTCCCCTTAGGAGTAGTGGTTGATCACTGTCAACATACACACATACATATATACAAATACACATACATAGCTTACACATTACTTACTTGTTTAGATACACATTCACAACAACACATTATTTTTTATTACATAGTTTATTATTTTTCGTATTTATTACATAAACTCGTTAAATAGGTACTTACACCGTAAATTCTTTCATAATTGTCATTTTTTTCATACCCTACACTAGTATACCAAAATTCATAACGATAGCTCATAAAACAAAAATTTTATTTTTCAAATTAAATTACGTAAAATTTTCGCATTTTCAGTATTTCGCTGGTATAGTTTTATATTAAAGTTACACACACACTCTGTTTATGATATATACATATAACTAATATAATTGTGCAAAGATTCTACATATATCTCACAAAGACACTTACACATTTAAACTCATAATTATTCAACTTACACGTTTTCATCCCTTACATTAACACACTCACATATTAACACTACACAATATTACTTGACCCCACCCATGCCCCACCCAAACGATCACGCTTGACACTTTTTGTCACCGCGTCGATACTTATTTTGCCTTTACCTCATCTCTATTGCACACATTCTCAGTGTTGCCGTACTGGGTCACGTGGTTTAGGAAAACACAGGAAAAACATACTTTTTCTAATCGCACGCTTACAATACACATACCATTAGATTCGCTAACATTTTGCACAACGTTTTCCTCTTCATCCCATTAGTTTTCATGCCTTTAAACCTGCTTTCCAACACTCGGCTCTTATCTCGAACTCCCCACTCCCGCCCCGCCCCTTGCTTCTGTCGTCGCTGTGATTACAATTATTTCTTTCGTTATGTCTTGTATTATTATTAAAGTAAGGTTTATTATACTATTATATCATTCGCTAGGCCCCCTTTATTAACTCTTTTATGTATTTTAGACACATTTTGTAACTAAAGTGACTTTTTTACGGCATTAACATGGCCTCAAAGATAACACAGGTTTTTTCCTTATTATAACCAAACTATAATACATAGTGACATGAAATTCACAGTGTAATATCTTAGTACAACTATCTTTCATCTGACTCCTTAATCTACACACAATTAACTGTTGTTGCCGATATTTTAATGCCGGAAAAATTTCGCTCCCTCAGCGTAATAACACCCTTATTAATTAGATCAAATCGCTTTTACCCTACTTTTTCTGTACCATATCACGCTCCGATAACCATACTTCCTATCTACCAAATTTTACCTCATAACTCTCATCACATACCTGATAAATCACATTTATATAAAATACCTTTAGGACTAATTTATGCTTCGCCTATGGAGCCTACTTTAGTTATTTGTTACTTAGTTATCATATAAACATACACTTTACCCTTTAACATCCTCACAATAGTGTAATTACACTCAGAATATTCAATACACAGCTTACTCAATATAATGCCTGCACACCCAGTGCCATAATTTGACCGCTACCTCCACGCCACCTATAACTAACTCTTCATACTACTCGTTCTATTGCGCCTTTTACCTGCTTTGGTCTTATTTAGCATGATATTGCAAGCTTAAAGCAAACTTGTACGTTTCATGTTAGGCTGATGACACGCACAGATGTCGCCACATCTGCACACACTCGTACACATACAATCACAATACATAACAAGCCACACAAAACAACTCCCCACCCTCTTTACAACATTAAGCATTAATCACTTCTCAATCATATAATTCCGACGCGTTAACTTAATAAACACATGCACTAAACCCTTTCATGCGTTAGCAGCGCCATCAACGCTTTCAAATACAAACTCATTCTATCTTTAGTTATTAAAGATGTCACCTGCAACGCTAGCATCACAACGCGGATTTAGCGCCTCTGGCGCCTATAACCAACACTAAACACAATACTTATTATACTTACATTTCTTAATCGCATCACACACTTCACACTTTACACACCTCATTATAATCGGATAATAAAATCATAGTCAACAATTATTTCAATTAATCACAATTAATCACAATCAATTAATTTAAGTAAGTAACACCTGGCGCCCTCTCTTAACTCTCTTTCGTATCATACAGTTTCATTCTTGCGGTTGATAATTAATAATCTACTTAATTATTCACACTCTCATTAACTTTTAATAACTACTTCTAACTATAATATAGATTCACAAATTCAGTATCTAAGAATAATATCACATAATCTACTTCTGCATTTACTTACTTGCAATCCATGCGCCACCTGTCCACACCATATGGCACTATTGCGATGAACCCCGGTCTTGGAATCGTCGCACTTCTGCCTTCCGTCATGTTCTCATCGAAGTTTCGCCTCGGAAACATAGATGGCGCTATTCAATACAAATTGAACTTTGCAGTTTACGTAATTCGATTCTAAATTTAGCGTCGTTTGTTTTTGTTGATCTTTGCTTGTTACTGGTGCTTATTTACGTGTAATAATCTAAAAATCAGTGTACATTTGTCTTTTTAGACGTAATTAACCGCACTTAGCTGTAATTAATTACCTAACTTTAAAACTTAAAATGCCTATGGTTATGCCTTAATCGGTATTTTCAT